>JAMKCF010000068.1:2500-5000 GCA_023634235.1 Pisaster brevispinus | reverse complement strand
GTTAGGGTTAGGGTTAGGGTTAGGGTTAGGGTTAGGGTTAGGGTTAGGGTTAGGGTTAGGGTTAGGGTTAGGGTTAGGGTTAGGGTTAGGGTTAGGGTTAGGGTTAGGGTTAGGGTTAGGGTTAGGGTTAGGGTTAGGGTTAGGGTTAGGGTTAGGGTTAGGGTTAGGGTTAGGGTTAGGGTTAGGGTTAGGGTTAGGGTTAGGGTTAGGGTTAGGGTTAGGGTTAGGGTTAGGGTTAGGGTTAGGGTTAGGGTTAGGGTTAGGGTTAGGGTTAGGGTTAGGGTTAGGGTTAGGGTTAGGGTTAGGGTTAGGGTTAGGGTTAGGGTTAGGGTTATGTAGGGTTAGGGTTAGGGTTAGGGTTAGGGTTAGGGTTAGGGTTAGGGTTAGGGTTAGGGTTAGGGTTAGGGTTAGGGTTAGGGTTAGGGTTAGGGTTAGGGTTAGGGTTAGGGTTAGGGTTAGGGTTAGGGTTAGGGTTAGGGTTAGGGTTAGGGTTAGGGTTAGGGTTAGGGTTAGGGTTAGGGTTAGGGTTAGGGTTAGGTTAGGGTTAGGGTTAGGGTTAGGGTTAGGGTTAGGGTTAGGGTTAGGGTTAGGGTTAGGGTTAGGGGTTAGGGTTAGGGTTAGGGTTAGGGTTAGGGTTAGGGTTAGGGTTAGGGTTAGGGTTAGGGTTAGGGTTAGGGTTAGGGTTAGGGTTAGGGTTAGGGTTAGGGTTAGGTTAGGGTTAGGGTTAGGGTTAGGGTTAGGGTTAGGGTTAGGGTTAGGGTTAGGGTTAGGGTTAGGGTTAGGGTTAGGGTTAGGGTTAGGGTTAGGGTTAGGGTTAGGGTTAGGGTTAGGGTTAGGGTTAGGGTTAGGGTTAGGGTTAGGGTTAGGGTTAGGGTTAGGGTTAGGGTTAGGGTTAGGGTTAGGGTTAGGGTTAGGGTTAGGGTTAGGGTTAGGGTTAGGGTTAGGGTTAGGGTTAGGGTTAGGGTTAGGGTTAGGGTTAGGGTTAGGGTTAGGGTTAGGGTTAGGGTTAGGGTTAGGGTTAGGGTTAGGGTTAGGGTTAGGGTTAGGGTTAGGGTTAGGGTTAGGGTTAGGTTAGGGTTAGGGTTAGGGTTAGGGTTAGGGTTAGGGTTAGGGTTAGGGTTAGGGTTAGGGTTAGGGTTAGGGTTAGGGTTAGGGTTAGGGTTAGGGTTAGGGTTAGGGTTAGGGTTAGGGTTAGGGTTAGGGTTAGGGTTAGGGTTAGGGTTAGGGTTAGGGTTAGGGTTAGGGTTAGGGTTAGGGTTAGGGTTAGGGTTAGGGTTAGGGTTAGGGTTAGGGTTAGGGTTAGGGTTAGGGTTAGGGTTAGGGTTAGGGTTAGGGTTAGGGTTAGGGTTAGGGTTAGGGTTAGGGTTAGGGTTAGGGTTAGGGTTAGGGTTAGGGTTAGGGTTAGGGTTAGGTTAGGGTTAGGGTTAGGGTTAGGTTAGGGTTAGGGTTAGGGTTAGGGTTAGGGTTAGGGTTAGGGTTAGGGTTTAGGGTTAGGGTTAGGGTTAGGGTTAGGGTTAGGGTTAGGGTTAGGGTTAGGGTTAGGGTTAGGGTTAGGGTTAGGGTTAGGGTTAGGGTTAGGGTTAGGGTTAGGGTTAGGGTTAGGGTTAGGGTTAGGGTTAGGGTTAGGGTTAGGGTTAGGGTTAGGGTTAGGGTTAGGGTTAGGGTTAGGGTTAGGGTTAGGGTTAGGGTTAGGGTTAGGGTTAGGGTTAGGGTTAGGTTAGGGTTAGGGTTAGGGTTAGGGTTAGGGTTAGGGTTAGGGTTAGGGTTAGGGTTAGGGTTAGGGTTAGGGGTTAGGGTTAGGGTTAGGGTTAGGGTTAGGGTTAGGGTTAGGGTTAGGGTTAGGGTTAGGGTTAGGGTTAGGGTTAGGGTTAGGGTTAGGGTTAGGGTTAGGGTTAGGGTTAGGGTTAGGTTAGGGTTAGGGTTAGGGTTAGGGTTAGGGTTAGGGTTAGGGTTAGGGTTAGGGTTAGGGTTAGGGTTAGGGTTAGGGTTAGGGTTAGGGTTAGGGTTAGGGTTAGGGTTAGGGTTAGGGTTAGGGTTAGGGTTAGGGTTAGGGTTAGGGTTAGGGTTAGGGTTAGGGTTAGGGTTAGGGTTAGGGTTAGGGTTAGGGTTAGGGTTAGGGTTAGGGGTTAGGGTTAGGGTTAGGGTTAGGGTTAGGGTTAGGGTTAGGGTTAGGGTTAGGGTTAGGGTTAGGGTTAGGGTTAGGGTTAGGGTTAGGGTTAGGGTTAGGGTTAGGGTTAGGGTTAGGGTTAGGGTTAGGGTTAGGGTTAGGGTTAGGGTTAGGGTTAGGGTTAGGGTTAGGGTTAGGGTTAGGGTTAGGGTTAGGGTTAGGGTTAGGGTTAGGGTTAGGGTTAGGGTTAGGGTTAGGGTTAGGGTTAGGGTTAGGGTTAGGGTTAGGGTTAGGGTTAGGGTTAGGTTAGGGTTAGGGTTAGGGTTAGGGTTAGGGTTAGGGTTAGGGTTAGGGTTAGGGTTAGGGTTAGGGTTAGGGTTAGGGTTAGGGTTA